>JALPQD010000335.1:0-23426 GCA_023101885.1 Typhlomys cinereus
GGCTCTTTCGGTTCCCTCTCCACCCCTGTTCTCCGGCTGATCCCAGAGCCTCACACATGCTTGGCAAACACACCCTGAGCCGCCCCCCAAGCCTGTGTGATCAGTCGGGGCTCCGGCTTGGGGATCGCTTGATGCCATTCGAGACCCACAAATCAGGAAACAGTGCTGAGAGCAAGTCTTGTCATCTCCAGCCGAAACACAAGCTTTTTGGAAGGTCCGGTCGGACCCAAAAACCAAAATGGGGTCGGAGACAAGGTTTTGGACTTTTTAAATGGGTTTTCAATGATTTGAATCAGTCTATCAGAAGGAAAGTCCAAGGGCGGGTGGAAGGAAGCAGGTGTGTGTATCCCTCAAGGCACACGTGGAGGTCAGAGGACAACTTTCAGAAGTCTGTTCTCGCCCTTCAACGTGCGTGCTCTGAGAATCACACTTGAGTGCCAGTCTGTGCCTTTACCCGATGAACCGTCTCATTGGTCCAAGACAGGACCTTCTATATCTCAGGTGGACCTTGAGGCGTCTAATCCTCCTCCTGGGTACTATCTTTGATGGTGTTGGGATTGGAACCCAGGGCTTCACATACACTAGGTAAGCACTCTACCATCTAGCTACATCCCCCGCCTGTATCAGGATTTATTGACTTCTTCCATTTCATTTACCTGGCGTTGATTTGTCCAGCGTTATACTTACTGCGATTGAACTTCTAGGTCATTATTTTTTTTAACCTACTTTAGTGCCTCATTGAAAGCATTGTGAATATTCTAAAGTTTCTGTGCAGTTTCTAGATGCAGAATTAATAGTCACAATTCTTTAAATTCCGTGGTCCTGAACCAGGGCTACGAGTGGCCAAGTGGGTGCCCTGCGTTCTTGTTGGTGACCAGGCGATGCCCCCAGCCCCTGGAGTCTCACGGGCCATCATCATCTGTGGCCCACCCACACCTCCTGCCTCAGTGGCGCCGATAATATCCAGGGGAGCTGGTAGGCTCAGATCTCCAGCTGCACTGAATGCACGTGACAGTCACATGACACAACGAGTCTCTCTCCTCAGCAGGCCGGCTGCGGAGTCTCTGTGTCTGTCTGTCAACACAGCTGTCTGGCTGCCCCTATCCCACCTTGCCAAGACTCCGCCCCCAAGATGTATCTCACCCAGGTTCTGGGTCTCAGTGTCCTCCGGGGACTCAATGTCTGTTCAAACAGCGGCTAGTTGAGCTGTGCTTTTCCCACCAGCTCCTCCTTACACACACACACACACACACACACACACAACACACACACACACGGTTGGTACAGAATCCCCATAATCTTCCTCCTTTCCCATCAAAGGGGATCCCTAGGTAGCCCAGGGGGCCCTTGAATTCTCAGTCCTGCGTCCATACCGAGCACTGGGGTTGTAGCGCTTTACCACCATGGCTCTGTTCAAGTGTTTCTTCAATTGGATTTCTGTGATCTGACGCTAGTGGTGTGCCACAGGGATCTGCTCTTCCCCTTTGGAGCAGCCATGTGCTGTAGAGAGGGGGCAGCTAGAGCTCGGGGTTTGTCTGAAAAGAACTAAGGGGATCTGGTCATGGTAGCATGCACGTGGTTCTCAGCCCTGGGCAGGTGGAGGCAGGAGGAACGGAAACTCAAGGACATCTTCCACTATGACCGTGGCAAATTTAGAGCCAGACTGCCTGGGTGTAGAGGGAGGGAGGAAGAGAGAGAAGAAAAAAGAGAAGTCCTGCAGTGTCATAGTTTAGCACAGGTGTCAACTTGACTGTTGAGGGTTTGAGCTCTGGGCACAGTTGTAAAGAGTTGATGGTTGAGTTAAGCCCAGAGCAAACCTGAAGGAGATTGTCTAGCTGCTGGGGAAGACCCAGCCCATGGTGGGTGGGATTAGGCCCTGGATAAATCACAGAGAGCTTGTTGAGAGAGGGGGCATCTTTCTGTTCACTTGGCCAGACATGCTGCTCTGGCAAGTAAGGATTGTCCATCTCTCAGCCGTTATGCAGTGATGGTGTGACCAGTTTCCTTGGCCCTGGTGTTGGCATGAGCTCTCCCGTCAAGCTGGACTAAGAACCGTAACCAGGAATCATAAGAGAATAAACCCCTTGTTCCCTTAAGCCATTTGATGGTCATTTATCAGCAACCATACAGGCTGACTGCAACATGCAGCTTGGAATGCAAAGAATGGATTGGGCCCTAGGGAGGCTGAGGCAGAAGGATTGCTATGACCTGGGCCTGGGCCGTTCAGGGCTGCAGAATGACACTGTGTCTCAAAAACAGGCAACACAGGGCTGAAGAGGTGGCTCAGGGTTAAGCCTCTGCCTTGCAGGCAGAAGGTCCTGAGTTCGGATCCCAGATCCCACGTATAGACGCCAGGCGTAAGCGGGGGCGGCCTGCGCTTCTGGTCCTGGTAGGACGGAGCCTGTGAATCCCGGGGCAGAAGGAGGTGGAGGCGTCCATGGTGATTCCTGATTCGTCCGTGGTTCTACACACACATACACACATGCGCGCTCACATACATACACACACGCACAATTGAATAAATAATAAAAAAAAATTAAAAAAAAAAGATTTAAAAAACCAACCAAACAAAAAAAAAAAACAGGCAACACAACCACCTTGCAGGACCAAGCTAGGAAAGTGATGCTGCGACCATCTGCTTAATTACGGTGTGTCTAGGTCTGCGTAATCATGCATACCTCCTCCAAGCCCAGTGCTTGCTTCCTCCATGTGAACCTAAACCTCTGATCCATTTCCCAATGTGAACTTGAGATCTCTGGCCTCCTTTATTCATTCATCCAACCATCAACTCAATTTCCTTTTTTCTACTTTTCATCATTACTCACCTCTTCCTTTCTTATTTCTTATTTACTTATTTTCAGGCCTACGCGAAGTTGCTCCATGGAATAGCCTAGCCTGAACTTTTGTTGATCCGCCCACCTCTGCCCCCAGGCATGTGCCACCACACCTGCCTGGCACCCTGGCATTCTCTTCAGTCAGCCCTGAGCTTGGCTTGTTGGAGGTGCGGGAATGGGGGCATCTGCCCCAAACCCGAGTCACAAATACTTAACTTTCTAAGTCTGGTTTGGCCTCATGTCACACGGACATCTGTAATCCCTTCATTCTCCTGAAATAGTAGAATTTCCTGCTTCCCTGGTTGGATAAATCTCTGGGGTCTATCGGATTGCGATTTCCTTCAACACTCATCTGTGAATGGACATGCGGGCTGGTTCCAAGTCCTGGCTATTGCGAGAAGCTCAGCTGTAAACATGGATACGCAGGGATCTGTCCCTGAGAAAGGTTTTTGTTTGCTTGCTTCACTTTTTTTTTTTTTTTAATCTAGAACTTCCGTTTCCCCTTCTGCCCAGTGCTAGAATTACAGTTGTGCACCACCACACTTGATTACACCACTGGGGGGCTGAACCAGATGTCATGGTTGTTTCTGCATGTTGCCAATAAATTCACAGCCAAAACCACATAGAAGGGAACGAGGGATTTTTATTCTCTCTTACGATTCTTGATTACACTTCCTTGCCCAGTTTGGCAGGAGAACTCACATCGACAGCAGGAGCCGAGGGAACTGGCCACGTCACACGCCAAAGGACCTCTGATAGGAATGATCCTCACTTGCCAGACTAGCATGTCTAACCAACGTCTTTGGTAGGCTCTCTCCGTCTTATCCACCTGTCCAGAGAAAAATCCCACCCTCCATGGGTTGGGTCTTCCTTATCAGTTAGACAAGCTCCTGCAGGCTTGCTCTGGGCTTAACTCAACTTCTCATTCTTTACAAATGTGCCCAGAGTTCAAATCTTCAGTTGTTAAGTCGACACCTGTTTCTAGCTATGGCACCAGAGCTCTGGGTGTGCTAGACAAGCACAACCAACCGCGCCTCCTCCTTACCCCTCTCCCTATCACGTCACCTTGTTAAGCCTTTGGGACAAGTTCCTACTCTGTCCCCCAGACTGCTCTCAAATTCATTGTGCAGCCCAGACGTGCCTCCAACTTGGAGCAATCCTCCTGTCTCAGCCTTCCCAAGTGCTGAAATTGCCCTATTTTGAAAGATTTCTTTCTGTATGTATAGTGGTAGAAAAGCTTCTGGGATATCCTAACATCTCATTTCATAAGGACAGAAAGGGAGAAAAACGAGGGGGGAGGAGGGAGACTCATCCATTAAAGGGATCTGGGATGTGTCATACCCCAGAATGTACACTCCAAATTCCACTAAGATCCCATGATCCTGATTTATGTCTGGCGCTTGCCACACCAGCG
This sequence comes from Typhlomys cinereus, assembly GCA_023101885.1. Taxonomy (NCBI): domain Eukaryota; kingdom Metazoa; phylum Chordata; class Mammalia; order Rodentia; family Platacanthomyidae; genus Typhlomys; species Typhlomys cinereus. Next base: position 4,249 of record JALPQD010000335.1, read on the forward strand.
AACCTACGCAACAGTCCCTTGGCCACGGGGTTTTCCAGGCTGCCCTTGTGTAATCCGTTACCTCATATCTAGTCAGTGGAGGTTCACTTAAATAGTTTGTCTTTCTTCCCCAAGTCTTTGTGATCTGAGTTAGCCATGGTCCAGTGGAAAATCTTCAACAACTGGTCTAGGCTTGCTGTATGTTGCAATTGCCTGCATGTTTCCCACAATTCAAACCAAAGCTTAGGGGAAAGAGGGGGTTTTATTCTTGCTCATGATTCTCTGTTATAGTTCATAGTCCAGCTTATCCACTATATCGACAGGGATTGCAAACTTCACTTGCCAGGCTGCAAGTCCGTCACAGTGCTAAAGGGGGCCAGAGTGCTGAACCAGCCCTCCACCTTACCCACCTACCCAGGGAATGGTCCCACCCACCGTGGGCTGGGTCTTCCCACATCGATTACTCTCCTGCAGGCTTGCTGGGGCTTCCCTTTGCTGCCAGTTCTTTACAGAAGTTCCTAGAGCTCAGCCTTCTATTGTCAAGTTGACACCCAACTATGTAACTAGCACACTTTAGAAACCTGTCTCAGGAGGTGGCATCTACAGTGGTTCTATAAACCTTGGCATTTCTTTTATTTCTTTATTTTTATTATTATCATATATGCGTAGTATATGTGTATGGTACGTGTGTATGTATGGTGTGTGTATGTATAGTGTGTGTGATGTATGTGTCTAGTATGTGTGTATGCATGGTGTGTGTATATATAGTGTATATGTTTGCGTGTGTGTATAGTGTGTGCATGTGTATGTGGTGTGTGTGTATGTATGTGTGTGTTTGGTATGTATGGTGTGTGTGTGATGTGTGCATGTGTGTATATATTGGTGTATGTGTTTATTGTGTGTGGTGGTGTGTGTATGTTTAGAATGTATGGTGTGTGTGTATGTATTGTGTGTGTGTGTGTGTGGTGTGCATGTGTGTGTGGTGTGTGTAATGTGTGTGGATGGTGTGTATGTGTGTGTGGTGTGTGTGTATGTTTGATATGTATGGTGTGTGTGTGCACGTGTACACATGTGTGATATGGGGGAGGGTGTTCAGGCCACTGTGAAGCCAGAGGACAATTTCATGGATTTGGTTCTCTCACATCTTTATGTGGACTCCAGGGGTCTGCTTGGGTCAGGAGGCTTCAAGCAGCTTACCCACCGAGCCACCCCACCAGTTTTCTTTTTGAAATGCTCAGGTGTAGCCCAGGCCGGCCTTGAACTTGTTATGTAGCTAAGGAAAAGCTCCACCTCCAGACGGCTGAGGTAATGGCTTCCTGCATGCGCAGCAAACTCTCCAGCGGCCCAAACTTCGTAGGTCACCATTTTCCCCTCAAGATTTGTTTTACCATTTGCAGTTTACAGTAACCATCAAATGAGATTCAATTCCTAGCCTGGCCCCACATGGACCAAACCACAGGAACCTCAGGAGCTGTGCGAGTTAATCCTGAGTGTCAACCTGACACACCTGGCATTAACTAAGATCAGCTGAGACCACACCTGCAGGATCAGCTCAGACCCCGGGGAAGAGATTATTCTGGAAAATACAAAGACCAGCTCTAGATCCCATCGGAACCTCCCAGTAGTGGACCAGATAAAGGACGTCACAGAACCGAAGGCTGAAGAGAAGAGAGACTCTCCAGGAATCCTTCAGCCGTCACCCACCAGCCTCTCGGATGGGTGTGACGTAGCCTGTCTGTAACTTCGCCAGCCATGCAGCTTCCACCGGGAAAGACTGTATCTTCCCTCTAGAGCCGTAGGGGTGAATAAATTTCCTTTTGTCCCTTATGTATTTGACTTTGAATGCTCTCTCATAGCAATAGTTAAGAGTAACCATTACAAGGGCCATCAAACAAGACTTTATATTTTTGTTGAATTTTAATTTAACTTAGTTTAATTTATTTTGCTTTCTTTGAAACAGGGTCTCATGTAGGCCAAGCTGGTAGTGAACTCTATGTAGCTCAGGATGACCTTGAATTTCGGATCCTTTTCTACTTTCCATGTGCTGGGATTAGCAGGCTTACACCTTGTGCTGGAGAACACACCCAGGACTATGTGTGTGCTAAGCAAGCACGCTGCCAACCAAGCGCATACTAGGCAAGCACGCTGCCAACTTGAGCTACATCACCAGTCTCCGTTTTAACAAGACTCATAGGGATTTGCACACACATAAAAATGAAGCAGATAATATCTGGAGGAAAATTATGACACTTCTCAGAGCCATATTCATAATTAGAGGGAGTACAAACATCTGGGCTTCACTGTTTTATACACTGTGATTTATTTGAGAATTTCATGTATTGAAAAATGTTCTCTGGTTATAATTTACTTCATGTTATTTTTCCTTTATTACGCTATATACCTCTTTTATGAATAAATTTCAAGACAATAAAGTAGAAGAGATATTATAATTAAAAGACACTTAACAGGGCCAAGGACTAGGGATAAAGGCAAAAGGTAAATGCATATGAGTGGTGCATAGATTGCAGTAATCGGCATTCTGTTTTATGCAAGATCTGCATCAACATGACCAGTGATGGACACTGTTTAGCTGTAATAAAACTTGGATTCTTGCGCTTTGTGGATCACTCTGAGCATATGCTTTCCTGATGCTTTGATTCAAAGCAAGAAACTCTCATGGCAAAGAAGCCGAAGGTTGAAGTCCTGCAGAGTTGCTTACTAGTGAGTGCCAAGCCGACTTGACGAGAACTGCCAAGGGAGCAGAAAACCCTTATTTCTGAGGGTGCTTCTGGAGAGAATTGCACAGGAATCTGACACCCCAATACCAGTCATTCACAGTGGTGATTGGGTCTCTCTGTTTGACCTGGGTCTCCGCCTTCTCCTGCTCCTGTGCTCTTGGGTCTTAGGGTGGGACTTGGATCGGTACTTACTCCATTGCACATCTGGTTCTTCAGCCTCAGGGCTTCCAATTTACAAACAGTATGGGTGTAACTTCTCAGTGTTCATAATTGCATAAATTACTTCCTCATAGCTCACTTGTAACTCCTTATTTTATGTATTTTTATATATATCTATTAATTCTAGTTCCTGCGTTGAGTGTGCAACCCAAGATCAGCAGCAGGTAAGCCGAAGAGATCATTTGGAAAAGAAATATGCATGCACTCATGCCAATGCAGTCATAAGATGCACATATATACATGTGTATGTATGCATGCACACATTTGTGCTTACACACGTGCAAATTCATGCACTATATGTATTCACACATGTATATATGCACATATGCATGTGACTGCACACATCTGTGCACACGTACACATAGGCACATGTGCATTCACTTGCACGCATGTGCACATACGTGTGTGCATGCACGCACACATTTTCCTCTTTCATTCTGTCATAACAGGGAAGACCTGGTTTCTGAGGGCCTGAGGTCATCTACAGCAGAGAGACATCTAAGAGCACCAATGCTTCACCCCGCTGTGGAGGAAGGCCGCCTTGGCCTTCTTAGAGGTCTGAGGCCGGAGTTAGAGAGTGCATCTTTAATGACCAGGCTTTGCAGTCTTGTGCACCCCTGGGTCAGCCTTTCTGCAGGAACATGAAAAGTGGAGCCAGGAGGCGGAAATGCTTTCCAAGCCCCTGGGCTCCCAGCACATGTTTGCTAAAACAGTACTCGCCTGGGGCTCTAACGGCCTGCAAGGTGAGAAGGCACCCAGCAGGAATCCGAGTGGCTCTGGCACTGGAAGACTATTGCTGTTATTAAGGAAACCTTCCCAACAAACCTCCCCATTTCTGCTCTTCTGGTTTCACGGAAGCCATCTGCTGATGCTACAAACATGACTCTTGGAGAGCATAAAACCAGACTGACGTGTGTGGGAACCTGCGAAGATGCATAATACCCTGAGGCTGGGCTAGACGCTTTTGAGACTAAAAGGTCTAATAACTCACTTTAACTTTAAAGGTCTATATCTCATTACAGTAAGCACTGTGATGGCAAACTCTCAACTTGCATGTTGATTAGGTCAAAGCACAGCTTCCATAGGAAGCAAAAATGGCTTTCACTTGATGAGGGAGCATGTGTGTGACATGGATGGCCAATCAGCGTTGTTCAGTCTTATATGTCATAGGCGAGAAGAGGGGCTGGGGATGAAGCATGTGCAGATGCTGATTCTGCCCTCCTGTCACAGTCAGGCACGGGTGTCAACTTCACAGTTGAGGGTTTGAGCTCTGGGCACATTTGGAGAGAATTAATGTTTGAGTTAAGCCGAGAGCAAATCTGCAGCAGATTGTCAGATGAATGGGGAAGGCCCAGGTGGGTGGGACTAGGCCCTGGAATAAATCCAGAGAGCTAGTTGAGAGAGTGGGCATCCTTGTGTTCACTTGGCCAGACATGCTGGTCTGGCAAGTAAAGTTCTTCCCTCTCTCAGCCGCTATGTAGAGGGCCAAGGGCGACTTCTTAAATCATCCAGGATCACTCTGCTCTGGGGTTTGTTTTGCTCTGGTGTTTCCCAAACTCTACCTTCCAGGGCTGGAGGTGCAGGCCAATACCATATGCACCTGACATTTTTATTGGGATCTGGGGATCCCTTTTGCGTTTGAGGCAAAGGCTTTAACCCCATCTCCCTAGTTTTATTTTTGTTTTTTTCCAGGCAAAAAGAATTTCGCATTTCTAAATGACTTTGTGCATGCTTACTTGTTTAACAATCATGCCAGTTTGTGTGTAAATGTGCAAAGCCGGGCTGGAGAGATGGCTCAGGGGTTAAGACCCTGTCTCACAAGCAGAAGATCCTGAGTTCAGATCCTAGGTGCCACATAAAGCCAGGCAGAACCGGTGGCAGCTTGCAACTTCTGACACTGGTGGGCAGAGCCTGGAAAATCCCAGAGAGAAGCAAGAGGAAAGTAGAAGCAATCCAGGGTGAGTCCCGAAGTCACCTTAGGTTCTCCACAGGGACACACACACACACACAAACACATAAAATAAATGAAATAAAATATTAAATGTGCAAAGCCATAAAATACAATTCAAAAAGTATGTAACACTGGGAACAAAGAGGCATTCTATTATATTCTATTAATTTATTTCATTTATTGTTTGAGACAAAGTCTTATGTAGTCATGTGGGTCTCAGAGTTTCTGTGTAGCCGAGTATGACTTTGAACTCATGATGCTCCTGCGGCCAGCCCTCAGGTGCTGGGTTACAGGTCTATACCTTGGAATATCGCTAGATACAGAGGACTTGCATCACTTTGGGGTACTGCTGGGATTTTGTGAAGCAGCTGTGCGGGGCTGGCCTGGGGTAAGCGTGAGGATTTCCTCTGATGTTGTAAATGGGGCCATAGGCAACAGGGTGTTCACAGGCTGGCTGACTGTTACTAGGAGAAATTACCCACGCAAGATCCACAGGAAGCAGAAATGGGGCTACAGAAGAAGTAGGCAGGCTCTGTGTACCTTGTCAATATCGGTTCTGTTCAGTCTCTCTGAAGTCTTTTTTTTTTTTTTTTTTTTTTTTTTTTTGACTCTATTCTGTTTTCTTCTTTCATTCTGCCACTGTCTGGGTGATTGCAGAGATGCATGTCACCAGGTGACCCAGACAAGATGGTGCTTTAGATAATAATAGTGTGGTAGTAATTAGTTAATTAGTTAATTTTGGGAAACAGAGCCTCTTGGTGCCCAGAGTAGCTTTGAACTCATCATGTGGCTGACCCTGGCCTTGAACTCCTGATCCTCCGCTCTTCGATCTCCAAGTGTTGGGATCGCAGGTATGCACTGCCACATATGGCTTACACAGCACTGGGAACTGAACTCAGGACTTCGTGCATACTATGAAAGCACTGTGCCGGCCTCAAACTGCACCCCCAGCCTTCACCTGACTTCCAGTTACAGAAATATAAATTTACAAGAATGCTTCCAAGAGAAACAGCAGTGGGTCTGCAAAATTTACATTACTCAGCGGCCTTTTTTTTTTTTTTTTGCCCGCTGGTACCTTTTGTATCTACCATTCATTCACCTCAGTCATGTTAGATACTTTGTCTATTCTCTCTTATAGTGGTTATGTCTTCTTAGAAAATTACCTCTCTGTAAACAGATCCAGGCTGGCCAAGACTTCAGGCAGCATCCTCTACTACAATGGCAGCTCCAACTCTGCAACCCAATGACTTCCACTGTCCTACTGACCAGGGGCCCTGTTAGGGGCATGAGAGCTGGACAGTGGGGGGCTGGCTCGCTAAGCAGAGACAGTAACATCCTGGCAAGATCTTTCTCTGAGCAAAATGGGCGGCAGGAGTGATTACTTGCTTCCCTTTCTTATTTTAACCCGTGTGTGTGTGTGTGTGTGTGTGTGTGTGTGTGTGTGTGTGTGTGTGAACGAATTCGGGAACACCATGGACCGTCTCCACCTCCTCCTTGTTTACTACTGCCCCGGGATCACAGGCTCCGCCCTACCAGGACCAGAAGCGCAGGCCGCCCCTGCTTCCGCCCGGCGTCTATACGTGGGGTCTAGGATCCGAACTCAGGACCATCTGCCTGCAAGGCAGAGGCTTAACCCCTGAGCCACCTCTCCAGCCCCGGGAAGCATAGTCTCAATCCCTGAATCATCTCTCTGGTCCCTATGAAGAAATCTTGACCCAGATAACCATCCATTCAGTGTTTGTTCCAGCATGATTTGTAAGTGCAAAATAAGTTAGAAAATGTTCTAAACACCATGGATGAGTTAGTATTGTTTCAACTAGTAAAATTATATTTTATTTATTTATTTTTTAATTTTTTTCTGTGTGGGTAGGTGTGTATGTCTAAGAAGGCACCATGTGTGCCTGAGGACATCCAAGGGCAGTGTCAGCAGTCATCCTGGATTGCTCTCTTTCCTTATTGCTTTGCTCTGAGGGTTCCCAGATTCCTGCCCTCAGGGCCTGAAGTGTAGGCCACTACCCATTTCCACCTGATTATTTTTCCCCCATGGGATTGGGGATTTGAACTCAGGTTTTTCTGCTTTCAGAGACAAGTTTAATCCCTGAACCATCTCTCCAATAGAAAATTATATTTGAAATAAAGTTTTATGACAATTTTAAGAATTATTCTATTATTTATTTATTTGTGTGTGTGAGAGCCACTGAGAGCCACAGAGAGAGAGGATGTGTATGTTACCCTGTGTGTGAAGGTCCAAGCCAGAATTCTTCTTACCATCACGTGGGCTTCAGGAATCAAAATCAAATCCCCATTCTGCATGTGGGCACCTTTACCTTCTGAGTCACCTTACCCATCCAAAGGACAATTTTAAAACTCAATTTAGAAACAATGATCTAGACTTCTGGCATAGCACAGGAAGACAGAGCACTTGCCGGGCACGCAGGTACCTAGACGCCCACCTCAAACATCAACCTGATAGCAGGAACTAACTTACACACGTGGCTTTCGCAGATCATAAATTTTTCTAGACACCTCTGAGAGAGAAACAAAAAGAGGAAATTACAAAACACCCTCGCGGGAAAATAGAAACACCAACCTGTAGAATCACAGGGTGTCTAAATGTGCTGCTGGGCCAGTCCACAGCATACGTCATTCTTGAGCAGCACTGGCCGCTTTTTCTGCTTTGCCCCTCTGACCTTCCAGAGGCAAAAGCCACCTATTGTGCGGACACTTGATTTGTTTTTCTGATCAGAGTTAACACAAAGGCCTATTGTTACAAGCTGGTGCCAAATGTTTCCACGATGACTTTTAAGAAACTGGGGCGCTTTCCACAGCCTGCTGTGCTCAGCCCACAGTGGTATGATTTCTAAAGACAAGCTCGTAAGTCAGTTAGTATGCGCTTCACCTTTATCAAATCATCTTCGACTCATAAACTTGAGGAAGGAGGGGGGAGCCTTTCAGTTAACGCGTTTGTGGTAATCTTGCCAAATGCCTCTTAGGCAACAGCCTGTTTGCTATGGGCCAAGCGTATAATTGTAAAAAATCTGTCAGGATCATTGCGTTCAAAAGACATCAATTATTCCTGTCAACAAGGGAGAGTTGACAGCGGGGTGAATCTTCCACCATTAGGAAAAGATGTGCTCAAGAGAGAAAAATGCAGCTAGGGAGGGCTGAGGTTACAGGAAGACTGGATTCCACACTATAATTTTGCTCCCTCCCTTATTGGGTTGAAATAATGTAATTATTCTCATTTCATGTAGGGCCATAGGTACAGTTATGCCACTGGGTCCAGCCTGCATCACATCCACCCACATGGCCCAGTGGCCCATGTGACCAGCAGTTTGCTGTATGGTGGAGACCACATGTAATCCTCTCCTTTCCTCCTCCCACCCTCTTTCTTTCCCCTCCCCCCACTTTGGCTGGAAGCGGTATTATGTCATGAGTTTGGAGCTGGTATATGACCAAAACTATATTCCCCAACGGTTGCTCAACCCAATCACATGGTAATCGGCTTTCTCTTGCTGCTGATTTTCCTTGGCAGACTTAAAAAAAAAAAAGGCAAAGATGCTATTTGGGCCGTTCTGTGTGTGTAATGGGAATTTTCCATGGTTTACTTTGGCTTATTAATCAATTAATGTATTATTACTATTATTATTCAAAGTACGAGTTCTATTGGGTCTGCATAGTGAGTTTCATAGACTATATATTGGGTGTATCAAAAAAAAAAAAAAAAAAAACAAACAAACAAATTCAGGCCTGGTGAAATGGCTCTTGCAATAAAGGCACTTGCGGACAGCCTGAAGACCAGCGTTCGAGTCGAGATCAGAGCCTCCTGAGAGTTGTCCTCTGGCCTCCAAATGCGCACTGCGCACCGTTGCATGCGTGTGCACAAACTCACACGCTCATACTCAAAATAGTTTATTTACTTATTACCCCCCAAATCTTCCCCTCCCACACACAGAGCTCGTCTACTGTGATGATCCAAGCCTTGGTTTTCTCGCCTGCAAACAATAACACCTCCCTAGAGGTGCAAGAAAGCCACGAGTGACTTCAACACAGCCCCGGCTTTAGCAGGTCACTCCAGGCAAGGTATCCTGCTCCCGGTGAGCCCATCTGGGGAGCGGTAACCCCCAAGTAGCAGAGTTTTAGGAAGAGAACAGAAGCTAGCGAGCCCTCTGGGAGTGGCTGCGGCCGCTTAGGAAACTCTAGAGGAGAAAGTGGAAGAACTGGGGGGACAGAGGAAGGCCGCGCAGAGGATCCGTCACCCCGCGGCCTGCCGCGCCGCCCAGCCCCACCCCGCGAGGCCGCGCGACCGGCCGGCGAGTTCCGCCCGCGCCCAGCTGCAGGCTCCAGCGGCGCCATCCGCGCGGGGGTCCCGGGAGGCCACCGCCTGCGTGCGGTGCCAGCGCCCCAGGGCCGCCAGGTAGGAGCCGCGGGGACCCGGCTCGCAGGGCTTCGGGGCCCGCGGGGGTGTCCGCGGCCCGATCGCGTGGCCCGCCCTGAGGTGGCCCGCTTGGGGACCGGATCTTAGCAGCTGCCCGGGTCGCCTCTTCCTTCGCGTCCAATGGACCCGCCCGAGGCGCAGCGCCAGCGGAGGTGGGGGGTTGGGGGGGGTGCCGGCCCCTCAGGTTCGCCCAGGACCGCTTCAAATTCCTCCAGCCGCAGCATTGGGGCTGCACGATTCCCGATTCCTGTTCCGCATCCCTGAGATCCGGGGCGCCCTTCGGCAGCATGCACCCCACGCCTCTACCGTGGGGTCCGTTGTGCGTATGTCAGTGTTTCCGCAAGATCATCCCGCGCGCCTTGGCTCTCACGCCGTGAGGACGGCAGGGATGGCGGGTGGTGGTGGCACCAACATCCTGGACCAACAGGAAGTGCAGCCTTCTGGGCTGAGCGGCAGGAGAGGCTTGGCTTTGCTTCCCCAGAATGGGTGGGATGCTGTGGAGGTGGGCAGAAGGCCCGGGGAGCTGGAGCTGGGCGTCATAGAGGGAATAGGGTGTGTTGTGTGTTTTATTCTATTAAAGTCTTGAACAACTAGGTCTCAGACTTGTTTGTTTCAAGTTTGTAGAGCTAGGTCTCAGACTTGTTAATTTGAGACAGACTCATGTAGCCCAGGTTGGACTCCAAGAACAAGCCCAGGTTGGACTGTTAGCTCCTGCCTCCACTTGCGGGGGGGGGGGGGAGAGGGGGGGGGGGAGATCCTTACTGCAGACCTCCTATGAGATTTGCGATCCCTTAGGTAATCACTCAGACATACTGCCACTCAAGGTTTGTCCGCCTTCCTAATCTCTTTTCTTCCTTGGGGAGGTCTGAATGCATCTGTAGTCTTAAGGACCATGGGAGATACAAGTGTGTGATCATGGCTAGGTCTCTTCTTGAGATGGGGGATGCTTTGTTGATGGTATTAGGCAGACCTGCTAAATTTCAGTTTGACCAACCCTTTATGGACTTCCGAAGAGACTAGCTACACAAAGACCTCTGAGATTTGTTAAGTGGATGAGTTAATAATGGGCTTAAAGATGGAAAGAGTTTGAAGATTTGTCAGACATCACTCAACTGTCTATTTGCATAAGAATCTTTTCCCCAGTACTAAATGCTTTGTAACAAACAAGAGAAATCCTAGGACTCTTAGCTAAGGAGTGTGTGTGTGTGTATGTGTGTGTTGTGTGTGCATCAGAAGGCACCGTTGGTACCTGTGGAGGCCAAGGGTGATTTCGGGAATCATCTTGTTCAGATCCCCATGTAAAATGACAATTGGAATGTCTTGGGTTTGTACTTCCAGTCCTGGAAAGTGGAACCTGGGAAACTCCAGAGCAAAGCAAAAGGAAGAGCATCCAGGTTGATACCTGAACTCACCCCTTGGGCCTTCACAGACACATATAGTGCCCCTCTGATACACACACACACACACACACACACACACACTTAAATAAATAAATAAAATGTTTTAAAATTGTAATTATAAATAATTGTCTTATGCAACCCTGCATAATAAAAATAATAGATACAATTGATGTTTAGCGTCTACAGATTTTTAAAAGACTTGAATGTACTTTTTAAAAGAAATGTATTTTACGAGAGGGGAGAGAAAAGAGAAAGACACACATACTTGCACATTATACACACATGCACGCACGCCATGGTGCACGGTGTAGAGGTTAAAAGACTTTTGGGGGCTGGAGAAATGGCTCAGGGGTTAAGATTCTACCTTGCAAGCAGAAGAACCCAAATTAAAATCCAGGATCCCACTTAAAAGTGCCAGCTGGAAATAGCAGCAATCTACACCTCTGGCTTTGGAAGGTGGAGCCTGGAAAGTTCCACAGTGAAGCAAAAGGGAGGTAGAAGCAATCCAGGATAATTCCCAAAGTCACCTTTGGGCCTCCACAGGGACTCATAGTGCCCCCCCCCCCACAAATAAATAAATAAAATTTTAAAGACAACTTTTTGGAAGTCAATATTGTCCTTCCACTCTGTCAGCTTCTAGGGATTGAATTCAGGTGTCCAGATTTGCAAGCAGAATAAGTGTGTGTTCAGGGGTGTTAAAGATAGTCACGTGATATGCTACCATGCATCTTTATAAAACACCGAAAGTGTTCACTAACGCCTTAATGAGCACGGTTGTGTTTAGCTGTAGATTTCTCACTAAGAGGTTGGACTCTCTTTTCCTAACTTTAAATAAATGCCCTTTTGTTTCATTTTATTTTATACAGCGTCTAAAGTAGCCCAGGCTGGCCTAGCTGAGTGTGATCACGAATTCCTGATCCTCCTTCATCTGCCTCTACCTTCCAAGTGTTGAGACTACAAGTCTGCACCATCGTGGACTAGTTCATGCACTTTTGGAGTCACGAGATAGCTCAGCAGGTAAACTATCTGTTCACAAACCTGGAGACCTGATTTTGATGTATGGAAACGCACATGATGGAAGGAAAGAACTCACTTCTAAAAGTTGTCCTTTGACCTCCATTTGTGACCATGGCATGCATATTTCCTTCTTTTTTCCTTCTCAAATAAATAAATATTTCAAAAAGTATATGTAAAAAAAAGGCTTTTTTTTTTTTTTTCTGAAACAGGCCCTCATGTGTAGTCCTGACTTTCCTTGAATCTGCTGAGCTCGACCTTGTTGGCATGACAAGCATGTACCACTTTGCTTGGTTTATGTGGTACTGGGGACTGAGCTCAGGGCCTTTTGCATGGCAGGCAAGTACTCTGCTAACATCCCCAACAGGAAATGCACTCTTAAAGAGGAGCGATAAAAAGGCATAGCCAGGTCATCTTCAGTAACTCTTAGCTTTATCAGGAAAGGTCTCCTGGAAGTTCTGTTCATATGTCAATGTTCATTTATATTCCAAGTGTATCATGAGGCTTACCTCTCTAGGGGTAATTGTTAATAGTTCCTGATATGAATATCTAACAAAGAAAATACTATCAATATTCAGATATGAATATCTAACAAAGAAAATACCATCATTTGTCTCTTTGTAGTGAATACTATGGTACCTAGCTACACCCTGCTCCAACCCAGGATTTGGTGTGTTTCAGTAACTAAAGGTCATTCTGTCCAAGTGTCGACTAGAGAACTATGCCATGGGACTCAGCACATGGGATATGGGTCTTTGAATGTATAGTTAGACTGAGTCATTGTGTACAGGACAAGGCCTGGCTTTATGTTTATAGCCCGTGAAATACTAGAGTCACAGAAGAAAACAATTTGCCAGGGTAGGGTGAAAAGCTGTCACAGAGTTCAGACAGGACCCTGGTAACCTCAGCTTCCACCAAGCTGGTGCAATTTCAGATAGACAGAGATTCCTACAAATCGCATCATACATATGGTCTATTGGGGGCACATTCTAGCTCAATGTTGAATCTGGATCCCAGGTATTTTCATGCTGGGGTATTAAACAGCGATATACTTTCAAAGGATCACAGGTCTTTTATTCTTCTGTTGTGAAATTTTCCTGAGTTTTGCATTGATTGAACAAATACTACAATGACAAGACAAATTGTCCATTTAATTAATCAACACTTAACATGGAGCTAGGCAACATTCTAAGCATTTTACGGATGTGGACACCTCCCTTTTTTGCATACATGTGGGAATGCAAGTATGTGCATGTGTCAAATGTGCACAGGTATGTGTGTTCAGGAGGGCACTTGAGAGTGTGTGCACCTGTGGAGGCCCAAGGGTGACATTGGGAATCATCCTGGGTTGCTTTACCTCCTTACTGCTTTGCTCTGGGGTTTTCCCGGTTCTGCCTTCCAGGGTTAGAATTACAGGCCAATGCCATTTCCACCCAGTGGGATCTGGGATCCAAGCTCAGAGTCCTTTGCTTATGAGGCATCTCCCCAGCTCAGTACATCCCAGTTTCTAGATGCGGAAGTTAGAGGCAGGCTGAGCTCATACAGTCAGAGCTGCCCTGGAAGCCTGGCCCCCAAGATGCTGCATTGCTGTTTCTCCAGCAAAACATAGTCTGAGGCTCTGCTTCTCTCAAAGCAACCTCTTCCCAAGCTTTTGTTCTTTTTCTGTTCTCGTGAAGTGCTGTAAGCCAGCATTGCGTAGCACAATTGATTCAACTCGAAGACAAAATAGAGTGTGGTCCTGTCGATTGCAGGAGCTATGTCCACGACTAGGGTGATGTCATAGTTTGAAACATGTCCCCCACAGTCTCATGTGTTTGGTAAGGTCATGGCACCTTGAGAGGCAATCACAAGGGGTGGGCCTTGAGGTGGATTTGTCCCACCCTACCTCCAGGAAAAGTCTGCCTTTGCAGCAAGCAGTCTGCAGCTCTCAGCTTCCAAGATGTCTGCAGTGACGTAGCTTCCTCCAGCTTTGGCCAGCCAGCCATGCCGCCTCCACCATAAGAAACTGTATCTCCCCTCTGGAACCATAAGCTGAATAAATCTCCCTTTCTCCCTTAAGTTGCTTGACTTTGGGTGCTCTCTCATAGCAATAGTTAAGAGTAACTGTTACAGGTGAGTTCTGGAGCCCTCTGTGGATCTCCATGTTGAAACAGGATCTCAGCCTTGAACTTTCTATGTAGCTGAGAATGACTTTGAACTTCTAAGCATCCTGTCTGCCTCCCAAGTGCTGGGATTACAGGCATATCCACTATGCCTGATTTCATGGGATGCTGGAATTTGAACCCAGGGCTAAACAGGCAATCCCCAACCCAATATTTATTTATTTTATTTATGCGAGTTTGCATGTACATATGTGTGTATGAATGTACATGTGTGCATGCACGTGTGTAAGGGTGTGCATTCATGCATGTGTTTGTGTGTGTGTGTGTTCGTGTATGTATATGTGCGTGTGTATGTGCCTCAGCACCTGTGAAGAGGTCAGAGGGCATCTTTCCAGAGTCCATTCTCCCCTTCCACCTTTACGTGGGTTCTAGGAATAGAACTCAGATAGTCAGACCTGCTCTGCAAGCGCTTTACCCACTGAACTGTCTCACTGAGTCTTCCTGCAGCATTTTACAATGATGTTTTTCAAATAATTTATTTATTTACTTTATGCATGTGGGGAGGGGGCATGAGACAGCATGCATGAGGGGGTCAGAGGGAAACTTTCAGGAGTCAGTTCTCTCTCTCCACTGTGGCCTCCAGGGAGCACACTCTGGTCATCTGTGCTGCACAGCAAGAGCCTTTACCCATTAAACCAGCTCCCTGACCCTTAAATAATTTTTCTTGTTCCCTCCTCAAGACCCTGAACCCCACAAGGGCAGGAATGAACCCCATGAGGGCCCAACACCTGGAGTCATTCATTATCTATTTGACAAATAAATATATCTCCAAATTATTAAACTACATTCAACATTGGCACGAGCCTTGAGTGTTTAGCCATCGTTTATTTTTCTAACCCTTCTTCTGTGTCCCCATAGAGAATAAATGCTGCCGAGTCATTACTGAGGAACATGCCACTTCGATTTGGAACGAGCACACCCTCTCAACAGATGAGAACGGGAATCTAGAACTTTCTCTGTGGACATCACCTTTCGTTTTCAGAAAACCTGCAGGGACCTGATCCTGCCACACGCAGTTGTCCTTCTGGTGAGTAACCCGCCATCGAATGGATCAGCTCAACGCGAAATTAATATGAACTAATTGTGCTGGAGATGAGGATTGCATTCTTCTTTTTTGAATCCTATTGGTGGTTTTTGGAGAGATGTCGGGGTCCAGAGGCTATGTTTCATTTTGTGAGATGTCGTTACGTGTTAGAGACGTGTGTCCTGTCGCATTTCCTCATGAGACATGGAATTGGTTTGACTACTGGCAAGATACTCTGCAGATCTGTTGCTTGGGAGGCCGGTCGGTTGGAAAGGTGCTGTGTGGAGGTCAGAGGACAACTTTGTAGAGTCGGTTCTCTCTACCCACCTTTGCACGGGTACCAAGGCCCCAACTCAGGTCCTTGGGCATGCCCAGTAAGCGCCTTTACCCACTGAGCACCCCCACCCCTAGCTCTCTTTTGCAACTTGATGTGTATTTTGTGAGCATGAACTTTACAAATGATAATATCAGGTTACAATATCAAAGGCCCAGACATGGGGCTTGAGAGAGGACGGCTCAGAGGTTAATATCCTTCCCTGCCTTGCAAAAGACTAGACATGCCCCAAGGCTGAATTCAGCAGCAGATCTTGCCAGACCACCTAAAATGAGCTGCTGTTTTTCCTGATATTGAACCTATTTTGGTTCACCTTTCCTTGGCCATGACTTTTAAATTATGCTGTGGCTTCAAGAAGCATGTCCTCCTGGGCTGGAGAGATGGCTCAGGGGTTAAGACTCTGTCTCGAAAGTGGAAGGTCCTGAGTTCGGATCCCAGTTTCCACATAAAAGTGCCAGATGGAAACAGCAGCAGCCTCTATTTCTGGTCCTGGTGGGCGGGGCCTAGGAAATCCCAGAGCAAAGCAAAAAAGAAAAAAGTATAGTCACCCTTGGTCCTCCACTGAAACACACAGTGCTCTCTCTCTCTCACTCTTTCTCTCTCTCCTCTCTCTCTCTCTCACACACAAAATAAAATAAAGTTTGAAAAAAAGACAACATGTTTTTATGTATTAGCTTCAAGAATCATGTTTGTTTTAGATTTACATGGACACTAGAGAGATAGTTCAGAAAACCCTCAAAGGGCTGTTGGTGGGTGTCCCACCTGTGACTTCTCTGGACTGCACTGGATGGATCCTTGTCTTGAGAACTGCGTGGAAGTCTCAGTTTCATGCATCTAGTTGTTAACTACAACCCCTGTCTTAGGCTGTGTCGCTTGCTTTCCCCTGATGTCTTTTCCATACTGCAGTATCTATCTAGGACACCACGTGACATGTGTCATTCAGCAGCGTGTCCTTCAGGGAATGTGCCGGCACTCCTGGCTCTGACTTCCTGTGTCGATGACCTTGGCAGTTTCGAGTGGCATCAGCTGGGATTCAGTGAGGCCTTTCTTATGATCACACTAAGACTGCGGGTTTGGAGAGGAAAACCACAGAGGTAAAAATGCCATTCTCATCACATCACAGCAAGAGACAGACTGGTCAGTTACGAGTGGCGTCGACCTTGTCTGCCTGTCTGGCATAGCGTTTGTTATGTTTTCCATTGCAGTTACGTTCTCCCCCCACCAACACTGGACTCTCCTGCGCCACCACCTGGTGAGGGGAGCAGCTACTGAAATTATTTGGAATTCTTTTGCATGGCAGATTTTTTTTTTCTCCCTTTCCACTTCTTTATTCCATTATTTCCTTATACCAGTGTGGGTCCACTGATACTTACCTTGTACTTCAGGTTGTAATCCAGGACTGTCTTCTTTGCTCGTATTTGGCTTTGCAACAATTTTACTTGAACAAAAGGCCTATGGACTTTGTGTATGTGTGTACGTGTGCCTGTAAGCGCGTGACCCCAGGCGATCTCCGGGGGCATTTCTTCCTGTCTCTGCCACAGCCACTGGGGGTTTGCAATCTGATGAGTGATTCTCACGCCCTGGGTCCTAGAGCACGCCTCTGGACAGAGCTGCTGGGCCTCACCTTACGGCATTTGATTCAGTCCCCCCCAGCTGGGTGGAGGATATTATCTGATCTTGCTGATGCTGCTGGAATACGAACAAGTGACGTGCAGGGAAGTGGGTGCGGGTGGGTGGAGTAAAAGATAAAGCAGTTCCTGCGGAAAGTGTCAGCTTGATGGTGGAAGGCTGTGCTCTGGGCACATGATGAAGAGGTGACAGTTAAGCCACACCTCCAGGAGATTGTCTAATGGATGCGGGATGACCCAGCCCATGATGAGTGGGGCTTTTCTCTGGGCAGATGGATAAGATGGAGGAGAGAGCTGGTTCAGGAGGTTGGCATTCTTCAGCATACTTTGGACTAACTTGCTGTCTGGTGAGTGAAGAGGTTTGTCCCTCTCTCAGCAATGGACGTGTTGTGGTCAGTTCCCTTGGCTCCTGGTATTGGTATGAGCTCTCCTGCCCAGCTGGACTAAGAAATGCAGCTAGACAACTGTAAGAGTAAAATCCTTTGTCCCCTCCAAGCTCTGGACAGAGCTGCTGGGCCTCACCTTACGGCATTTGATTCAGTTTGATCATGAGTTTATCGGCATCATGCAAGCACACTGCCACTAGAGGAGAGAGGCGTGGACAGGTACATGGAAATGACAGGTGTAAGGGGCATGGATAGAGAAGCCCACAGTAAAGGAGTAGGTGGAAGTATTTGTGTGTGTGTTATGTCTGTGTATCTGTATATATCAGATGGCACTGTGTGTCCTTGTGGCAGACCAAGGTGACTTTGGGAATCGGATTGCTTCTATTTCCTTTTCGCTTTACTCTGGGATTTCCCAGGCACTGCCCACCAAACCAGAGTTGCAGACTACTGCCATTTCCACCTGGCGTTTTTACACGGGACCTGGGATCCAAACTCAGGACCTTCTGCTTATGAGGTAGAGTCTTAATCCCTGAGCTCTCTCTCCAACCCAGTAGGTAGAACTTTAAACCAAGGTACTTTTGGGTTTTAGACTTTGGCAGCAAGTGTGGTGAGAGTGCACTTAAGGCGGGCAGCTCCATGGACTGCAGAGATGGCTCAGGGGTTAGAACTCTGCCGTAAAAGCAGAAGGACCTGAGTTCAGATCCTAGAGCCCACATAAAAATGCCAGATGGAAATGGTTGTGACCTTCACTTCTGGCTCTGGAAGGTGGAGCCTGGGAAATCACAGAGCAAAGCAAAAAGGAGGTGGAAGCAATCCAGGATGACTCTGAAAGTCACCTTTGGTCCTCCACTGGCATACACAGCGCCCTCTGATACACACACACATACATGCATGTACACATGTATGTTTGAACTCTGAATGGTGACTGGCTTTGTCCTGGGTTGGGGTCATTTGGAGACTTAAAGGAAATGAGGATTCCTAGGCAGAAGCACTTACCTTCAAAAAATTTCTACAGAGGGCTATCATAGTCAGGCTAAATCTAACTCCACTGGAGTGCTGCGCTTCTCACACTGTGTATTAAATTTTGGGAATGAGTCAGCCATTAGATATTGTAGCAGTTTGCCTGTATGGTTGCTGATAAATCACCATGAAATGGCTTAAAGGAACAAGGGGTTTATTTTCTTACAATAGTCCAGTTATAGTCTGTAGTCTAGCTTGACAGGAGAGCATGCACCAACACCATGATTGAAGGAACTAGCCACACCATCTCTATGTAATGGCTGAGAGAGGGATGATCCTTACTTGCCAGATCAGCATGTCTGGCCAAGTATACACAAGGATGCTGACTCTCTCAATTAACCCTCTGTATTTTATTCTGGGGCCTAATCCCACCCACCTGGGCCTTCCCCATCAGCTAGACAATCTCCTGCAGGTTTGGTTTAGGCTTAACTCAACCAGTAATTCTCTCCAAATGTGCCTAGAGCTCAAACCGTCAACTGTCAAGTTGACACCTATGCCTAACTATGATATACAGATATAGCAATGGTTCCAAATTAAAAATAATAAATTGCCTGAAGCCCAATGGTAATATACCACTTCTTTATGGCTTTCTATGTTCAATTCATATCTCTACTCTCCAGCTCGCTGATGTTTCTTGTATCTGAATGGAGAGGCTGAGTAATGCTATGTTATTTATACATCTCCCCTAGTGTCCCAGAGGCTGAAATTGGCAGACACCATAAAGCACAAATGAAGTTTTGTTTCCTTGGACCTAAGAAAATGATGAGTACAATGTCAATGGCACACGCGTGGTACCCAGAGTAGCCGTGGTGTGGGTGGACATTTTCATTATCCATTCATCAGTGGATGGGCATCTCAGTTTATTCCATTTCCTTACTCTTGTGA
>JALPQD010000335.1:35286-47786 GCA_023101885.1 Typhlomys cinereus
AAGAGAGAGAAAGATTAAAGAGAAAGCGAAAGAGAAAGAGACGAGGAAGAAAAGGAGACAGAAAGAAAGAAAAAAAAAAGAAAGGGAAAGAAAAAAGGAGAAAAGAGGAAGAGAAAGAAAGAAAGACAGAAGAAAGAAAAAGAAAGACGAATTGATGAAGAGAAGAAGAAAGAACGAAGAAAGAAAGAAGAAGAGAAAGAAAAGAAAGCCAAAGAATAGAACAGAGAAAAAAGAACGAAAGAAAGAAAATCAAGGAATCAAGGTATCAAGGTATCAAGATATCAAGGTATCAAGATATCAAGGTAAAAGAGAGAGGAGACCATGTTACAGCAGAGAAAATAGGCCTCATGAAGGTCTGCAAGTAAGTAATGAGAACCCTGGTTAAGTTCACAGACGTTCTTTCCTGATCTCACCAGAAAGGGGAGGGCATATAGTCTAGCAGATAAAAAGTAATCCATTTGCAAATGGGTGATGGACCCCTCTCTCAGTGAGGTTTCCTACTCTTATTACATCTACCCTTGAATGTGCTATTACAACAAGTCTCCAGTTTAACAGCTTTTTGTCTCTGGCCAGGGGGTGACATACAGTGCCCAGCAGAATGGAGTGAAGGGAATTGCAGGAGCAGCAAAACTGCAAAAGAAAATCAACAAACCACAATCCAGAACTTCAGAGACTCTATGTCAATCACATAGAACTAGGACAGCCTAATCTCTCCCCATCCTGGAGCTCAGGGACATTTGCGGAAGAGGGGGCGGTAAGATTGTAAGAGCAAAAGGATGGGAGGAGCAACGATTTGCAAGATTCTCAACAATAGTTGGGGCCAAAGCAATCATAATGGAACTTTGCATGCCCTGCGCAATGTCCAGCGCACTGTTGCCCTCATAAAGTCTAGCATCTGATAAGGGCACCGAGACCCCTGGAGGCAAGGGATTGACAGCCATAGTAGTGATCTTATGCTTAAGGGGAACAAGAGAAAGGGCTTATGGAAATGCCACTGGGTCCTTATATGTCATCGGAGAGGAGGACACAGTGGAGAGTTAGGCACACACAATAAAGGACTCTCTGGGAATTGGGGGGGAGGCACTGGGGGAAGGGGAGGGGGAAGAGGGGGGAGGGAGGGAACTGGTAAAAAATTTTTAAAATGTATAATTAAATTTTTAATAAAAAAAAAAAAAGGAAGTTGAAAAAAAAAAAAAAAAAAAAAAAAAGATATCAAGGTATCAAAGAGACCAGTAGCCAATAAAAGTATGTTAATCTGCTGCACAAGTATGCTGTGTGCATCATGGCAACAGCAAGATAATAAGGAGGTGGGACTAATTTGCATATGTAGCACACATGAACAGAGACAAAGCAGCAATATTATGTGCAGCAAGACAAGTG
Source organism: Typhlomys cinereus (assembly GCA_023101885.1). Classification (NCBI taxonomy): domain Eukaryota; kingdom Metazoa; phylum Chordata; class Mammalia; order Rodentia; family Platacanthomyidae; genus Typhlomys; species Typhlomys cinereus. Next base: position 36,667 of record JALPQD010000335.1, read on the forward strand.
GCACATAAGCAAATAAATGACATTTAGAACTCATTGCTCCTCTCTTTATTTAATCAGAGAAGAAGTTATCCATATTAAAGTGTTAACCTGGGTCAAGCATTTTTATAGAGAGTTAACCATGCCAATCCTTTTCATTTTAATGACAGGAATGCAGGGCAACAAAACCTCTAGAATGCCTGCTTCCACACTGCTGGACTGAGCAGCATGCATTCTACATGCTTTGATATACTGAGCCGGAGAGTTACTTATAGCAAGGAATAGTTCCAGGCTCAGATTATCCCAGTTAAGGAGGACAAGTGTTAGATAGGCTCTTGCCTCTAACCTCCTGGGGGAAGGGGACTCTCACAAAGATTTATGAAGACAGCTGCTCTTAAGCTTGAAAAACTTTATCCCAGGGATCTTCTTTATTGTGGGATGGCTTCCATGACAATAGAAGGTATCAAAAACCAACAAAAAAGGCTAATGGGGCAAGAGAAAGACTGGAGAGGGTAGGTGTCATGCTATTCAGAATACACTACATATGTGTATGAAACTGTCAGAGAACAAATTCAATAAAAGTCTAAAAATGAAAACCAATAGTCACTATCCTTCCTGTGGACTTCTCTAGTCAATAATGGTCACTCTTAAACCTTTGATCCATTCAGAACCAATGTGCATGAGGTGGAATCACTCAATTCCAGAATCTTGCAGCTCTTCCAAAGATCTTCCAGTCCACAGGCCAGTCCCAGGATAGATAGAGGTGAAGAAAGCGCATTTTATGAGTAATGTGTCTTCCTGGACTCCATATATTATGAGCAATGACCAAAGGAGAAACTTTCACAGAATTATAAAGGAAGATGCAACACCCCTGTAAACCTACATAGATACCAAAGAAGGACAAGGAGACCCTCTAGTCTCTGACAACCCAAGTCATCTCTCTCTCTGCAATGTGCTTGCTCTCTTTTCCCTATTTACAGTAACAATCCTGTTGCTTGGATGCAGTGGAGGAGGTTTTGCAGCCTAGACCTGTCAAACCTAGGTCAGGACACAGAAGAACTCCAACCTAATAGCCAAATCTAGTCATCTAGAAGAACTACAGGGGATGCTACCTGCATTGTTTTCTTAAAATAGAAAAAAGAGTTCCAGGATGTGTCCTTGGCTTCTGCTCCATGCACTCACTGTTTTCCGCGATAGGGACTCATTGTACACGAAGTGCTGCCCAGTAACAGTGAGAGTGCCCAGTCTTCTCGTTGGCTCCAGCTGAATGATCCCTCTGTGCAGTCCCTTGTTAAGGTGTTTATATTAAACCACTGATCCGGAGTAACCAGTTTCAAGGAAGAATATTTATCCCGAATCAGATCATGCACATTTGTTTGGGGTGTTGCAAGAGAAACTAAAGGGAATTGTGAGCTAACAGAGTGTCTTTGACCTGCTCAACTTTCTAGATTGAACAGAGTGAATTGCCTGCCGTCAATCACCTGACAGCAGCCAGCCTTCTGTTTTGCACAAATGGGAAGCCTTAATGAAACTGATCTTCAAGTATTGAATTTAAATGACTGAACGGAGGTGCACTTTAAAAGTGAATGTTGAGGTCCATATGGCTTTGTGTCAGTGTAGTGTTTTGCTAGAAGTTAGGGTTAAACCAGGGTCACAGTTGCAGACCAACAGGGGGCAGATGGGAGCCAGCTGCCAAGTGAGAGAGTCAGCCTGCTTGCCAGGTGGAATGGTGACGGGAGGCAAACAGCCTTGAGGAAATCAGATTCTATTTCTAGACACTCAGACAGACCACTCCAGCCAGGGGCTGACACACTTCACTTGTCTAGCCTAGCCCACCAGGATGAATCTGAAACTCTATCAGGAAAAAGGCCAACTTTCCCAAGAAGCCTGACAGAATCAGGAACACATAGCATCTGCCCTACTTGGGTCTGGGTTGCTATGACTAAGAGGAGTGGGGATTGAGGAAAAAAGCTATTTCTCAAAAGATTCCCCAAGTAGTGTGGTCAGGCATTTCCAAGAACTTTGGCTGAAGTCATCGGCTGGCAGTGTCTAATCAAAAGAGTTTATATCCTGGGACATTTATATAATATTCATATACAGATTTTCTCCTGTCTGGAATCTTTTTATAAAGAGGGCATGTAGTGGTTCTAATATAAAATATCCCCCACAGGCTCATGTGTTTGAATACTTTGTCCCTCCCGCAGGAGTTGACACTGTTTATGAAAGTTATGGAGACTTTGGGAAGTGGAACTTCACTGGTGGAATTCCACTGTTAGAGATAGGCCTTGAGGTTTTCTAGCCTGGCCCCACTTCCTCTCAGTTCTGTATTCCCAAGAGTAGTTGCAATACGACCAGCCACCTCGCTCTCTTGCTGGTAGACCCTTCCACAGGGAAAGAACATGCCCCTCAAACTGGGTGATGAAGAGGCTATATCTATTGAGGGTCTTCTGGCTGCACTACCCTAGAAGAAGATGGAAGGACAAAAAGCACATCTCTGCATACGTGTTTGTGTGTGTGTGTGTGTGTGTGTGTGCAGAGAGAGAGAGAGAGAGAGAGAGAGAGAGACAGACAGACAGACAGACAGAGACAGGCAAGAAACAGTCAAACTGACTTTCATAGCACACTTCATTCCTGTGATGTTAATCCACCTATGAGATCAAAACTCTTAAAACCTGTCCCTTCTCCCAGTACCGTTGCATTGAGATTTAAGTACTCAACTAATGAACTTAGAATAATATTTGAATCATAGGAGAAATGTCTTAGGACCTGGACTTTTATTACAGAGATGGACCTAGTCTTAGAAATAAAACAAACTACAAAGAAAGTGGAAAATCCTTTCTTTGGAATGGAGAATGAGAAAGATCTTTGAGAAACAAGGAAGAATATCCAAGCCTTATGTTTAAATTTGTTTACCCAAGATTTCAGGAGTTCCAGCACCTTGTTAGACAAGACTTGACCTGAAATGAAGGACCTGAAGAAGTACCCCAAAGGTGCACACATGCTAGAATCTATGAATGCTAAGACTGAGGGATTTCATAGTTTGTTTTGGCATAGGCCAGAACAGACTAAGCTTGAATTCCCTAGAAAGGTTTGGTTAGAAAACACAGAGCCCAATTAGAACGCACTCTCTAAAGTCCAGTGTGTCTTACTGTACCATGATTCCAGTGTGGATCATTTGTCTCAGTCTCTGAACATCTGTATACACTAATGGAGGGAGCACAGCCAAGTGTGGGCATGTTCTGATGAAGTCTGGAATTTGTGCAAAAAAATTTTCATGCTAGGCTAATGCCTAATGAAAAGTATCCAGAAAGCATAGGACATGTTTTCCTGGGATTGTTAATGACTAAACAGTTCACCTTTGCTGATAATTGTGGCTGAAAATGCAGAGATGACATTGCATAAGTGTATTCCTTGTTTCTGAAATGATTTTCATCTTAAGTCTTCCAGAGCCTTTTCTGTGGTCTGTTCATTTTTCACTAGCAACCTACTTGGAGTCATGGAGATTAGGATTATTTTATTCAGCAGAGGAAAAAAATCACACAGATAGGTGAAATAAGTTGGTCTGTGTATCAAAAAGGTTTTGGCATCTAGATGATTTTTAAAAAGGTTTAATAAATGGTTCTATTACAATATCATGACCAAGGGTAGAAAAAAATACTGAGGAGGCTAGCAAAGGCAGCTCTCTGATAATCCTAGGCCTAAAGGAGAAAAATGAGATAGAAGTTGCTTAAAGAACCAAAGCAAATCACATAGAAAAATCCAGGGAAATGATATCCAATGTAATTTTGCTCCACACCCCCTTTGGAAGGCAGCAGTGTCCCCGCTTGTGGTGTTTAATCTTGGTTGTCAGCATGACTAGAACTGGAGTCGACTAAGAGGCATCACTCTGGGCATGTCTGTGGGAATTTTCTACATTAGGTTAATTCACACAGGAAACCTACCCACCTCCACTGTCAATTTAAGTAAAAAGGAGAAAGCAAGCTGAGAAACAGCATTCCTCACTTGCTGCTTTCTGACTGCAGGCAGAGAACAGAGTTCCTTCCACTGAGTTCTCTACCATGGAGGGCTATGTCCACTGGAATTGCAAGCCAAAACAAATCCTTCTTTAAGTTGCTTTCTGTCAGGATATTCCATCACTACAGCAGGAAGACTAACTCATATACCATCCTTCCTACATTATCCCATCACCATTATCATGGACTAGAATCACCTAAAAGTCAGCTTACTAATGGAAACAAGGGTAGCTTGTGGGGAATCCTCCTGAGAAGACATTGGACCCCATGTGAAGTCAGCTTCATAAAAAGCCAACATTGTGGCTGTTCGTTGTTCTGTCATTCACTGGTTTCATAGATAATTAAAACTCCACACATATTAAAGAATCCATTCCACCTTTGATGGTGACTACACAATTACAATCCCTGAAATAAGTCTGGAGTAAGCCTGGCAAAGATGGGACTTTGTTTTTAGTTCAGTGCAATTCAGAAATTGAGTTTAGCTATGCAATGTAGTGTGTATATATATATGTGTGTGTGTGTGTGTGTGTGTGTGTGTATGTATAACATATATTTTATATACATATATATATATGTGTTGTGTTAGTGTGAATGTATAGGTATGGGTAGGTGTAGAAGAGGACACTGCGTGAGCCTGTGAAGGCCCAAGGGTGAATTTGGGAATTATCCTGGATTGTTCTACCTCTTAATTGCTTTACTCTGGGGATTCTCAGGCTGTGGCTTCTAGGACTGGAAGTATAGGTTACCACCATGACTGCTTAGTGTTTTTATGTAGGATCTGGGATCTTAACTCAAGTAATTATGTTTGTGAGGCAAAGGTTTAATTAACCCCTGAGCCATCTTTCCAGCCCTGTGAGATATATATTATATAAATGCCTTTGAGGTATATCAATTAGTACAATGCTATCCTGAATTAATGAAAATATTTATTGCATCTAGTTTCATGTTCAAGATACACACCCATGCATACCAAATTTGCACAGAAAGACAGGAAAGTAGGACAGCTTGTGCTTCTGGCTTGGATGTTGTGGAATTAGTTTGGTTGGAACCCCTTGACAGAGTTCCAGGAAAACATCACTCAGAATGGTAGGACCTTTGCTAACATCTGCCTACTGTTGTCTCTGTGGCTTCCAATGTCAGTCTCAGAGTTTCAGATCCTCCAAAATTTCTCTGAAATTGGTCACCAACAAGGCTCCTGATGGCATAAAAGCGGTGTCTTTTAAATGAATTCCTGCATTTTGGGTGGTAGAGCTGGTTGCTAGGAAACAGATAAGCATGACATGTAAAAAGGTATGTAAATACCTACATGAATATGTATAATGTAAGAATAGATAGATGAATGGATTGTATGACAGAAGATGTATGTATAGCAATTAATGAGGGGGTAGGATCTAGCTAACTCTTTCCTTGGTATGAACTAGCCTGAAGTTCCTTAAGTCAAGAAGAAAAGGAGTATGGGCCTCAGACCATTGAACTTGGAGAGGGAATAAACTATAGAAGCTTTCCAAAACCTGCCACCTTTCTGCAAGGAGCTATTCATCCAGCTTGAGGCACAGGGAAAAAGTTGAAGAGGTGATTACCACATCAGCCCATAATCTCCAAGCTCACTGTGAAAAGCCCAGTTCTTCACCAAAAAGTAAAATCATGCCTAGACACAAGTCACTCAGAGAAAAATAATTGAAGCAGGAATTGCTGTCAAATATCTGAAATCAGGTTAGATAGGTTAGAAAATAAAATCTGGGTGGGGGGAAACTCTCCTAGTGATAAAAGCACTTGTCTGGTGTGCACGAAACCCTAGGTTAGATCTTCAGCCCCTCAGAATTTAAATAATAATTTTATCATAAGCATGGTGTACATAAAGAGCCATCAAGCTGTAGTAAGCAAGTAGAAATTAGATACCATCCTCATGCATTCATCATCTGCATAATCCTGTGCAACTGATTTAAGCTTTCCAAGTTCATCAAGAAGCATGAATTGCTTTTGCTTTGTACCAAATTCTCCAGCAAATTTGGCCTCTTAGAAAACATATGACCCAAGATTTCCAACTAGAAAGTCTCAGTAAAACAACTTTCTAACTCTTTTGGAAAGCAAGAAGCTCTGGCCATATTGGAACCATGTCTTACACAGCATTCACCAGGCAAAGCTGAGTCAGGGCTGTCTCCTCAACAGGTGTTCTGTCTCTGAGTCATTGTGGTTCTGACCATGCCCCATCCCATCTAGGCATGTTTCTTCAGTGCTACCCACTGGCCAACAAACCCTGGGGATTTGGCATTTCTGTTCTCATCTGTAAAACAAAAATTATGATGCTGTCATGAAAGATAAATAATAAGTCAGTGAGTGGCCACATCACCACAATGGTCAGTCTTTCCCTTCAGAGATTATGTATTTGCTTAGCAAATGCTAAGGGTTCTCCACAGGCCACATAATGCGCTATGTGCTAGAGATACAAAAGACGGCAGTAGCATGAACCCTGCCTTCCAAGAGCTTGTGTTCTTTTGAAGAGAGTGTAGGCAACTGTTTATAACCAGAAATGTTTCCTAAAGGATATTCCAGGAGAAAAACAAACTTAGCAGTGACATGTAAGTGGCCCTTTAAACATACTGCTCAAGATCACCATGGATGCTCTAAACCTGGAGTAAGAGAGTCTCCATAGCTCTTCATTATACTAAATTTTGCAAGCTCATAAATCGTGTCTACTATTTTCTAATAGAATGGGCCACAACAGGGGAGATCAGAACATCTAGAAGTAATACTTCAATGCGACCCCATGGACTGCAGAGAGATTCGCGTGCAACCTTGTCACCCGAGTCACATGGAAGATGTAGGTTGAAAATGAGATAATAAATTCCTGGAACATTAATTGCATCTCATTCTTGTCTCATATCAATAGCTCTGGATCTAAGTCTGTAGAAGCCCGCATGTCATGCCATGACAAAGTCAGTTCCAGAGACATGCAGCATGCACATCTGCGAAGTTTCAGTATCACAAAGGGAGAAAGTTTCAGTGCCGCTGTCTTGGCAAACCCCTGACTCCCCTTACCCCTACTAGCCCCGACTCCCTCCATACATCCCAACTTCTTCCCTGCCCTTGTAGCCCTGGGTTCCCTCCCTGTCTCTCCAGCCCTGGACTCTTCCAACCCCTATACCCCTGGACTCCCTCCCATTCCTTTTAGTTCTGTCCCCCCCACCCTTCCCCCGCTCCCTCCCAGCCCCTCTAGCCCTGGGCTCCCTCTCTATCTCTCTAGCCCTGCCTCTCCAGTCCTGGCCTTGAACTCTGCCTCTCTAGCCCTGAGCTCCTGCCCAGTATCCCTATCTGAAGTTGCTGTTGCAGTTACTCTTTCAGCCACTGTGAGACAACACTCAGACTCACACCTTAAGAGGAGATTTATTTGGCTTACAGTTCCAGAGGAAGAATAAGGTACATTATGATGGAAAAGGCATGGTGGGCAGCAGAAGCTAGAGGTGGCTGAGGTCAAAGCCTTCATGACGGAGGCTACTCAGAGAGCAAGCAGTCAACTTGCTGCTGAAGTAAGTCTGGGCTATCTCAAAGGTCAGCACCCTGTGATCTGCCCGCCTCCTGCAAGGCTCTACCTCCTACAGGTCTCATAATCTTCCCAAACATTAACATCAGCTAAGATTCAAATATATTAGCCTGTGGGGGACAACTCACAATCAAACCATAACATTTGCTTTTAATCATCACATCCACGTTTTCCTTCTCCGAATCTGCTATTTCATAATTTCATTCCTTTTTTTAGGCCTCCTGGACCAATTTTTCCTTATGGATGGTTGGCCACAATAATAAATGCAGACTTTAAAAATGAGAAAGTCAGGACTTAGCTCATATGCCAAATCATATCTTTTTTCTTTTTTGCCGGTGGTGTGTGTGTGTGTGTGTGTGTGTGTGTATGTGTAAGAATGTGTGTACCTATAGAGACCTGAAAATGACATCAAGAATCATCCTGGATTATTCTACCTCCTTATTGTTTTATTTGAGGATTGTCCAGGCTCCATCTTCCAGGGCCAGAATTGCAGGTAACTGTCTCACCATATCCCATCTGGTATTTTTATGTGAGATCTGCGCATATGAACTCACATCCTTTTGCTTGTGAGGAAAAGGTTTTAACCTCTGAGTTATCTTCCCAGTACAATACCTTATTTCTTTAAAAAGAAAAAAGGTATATAGAAAAGAATGGATTATCATCATACACACACACACACACTCACACACTCACACAAACACACACACACTAAGGGCCTCTAACCCAATCTGGCCTTCAACTGTCTATATAGCCAGAAATGACTTTAAACTTCTGATCATCCTGTTTCCTCCTCCCAAGTGTTGGCTTACAGGTTTTAGCTACCACCCCAGGTTTATGAAGTGCCAGGGCTTGAACCCTGAACTTATGCATGCTAGGCAATCCCCTCTGAGTCCATCCACACAACATTTTTAGATAGCTTTGCTGTGTAGCCCTGGCTTGCCTGATACTCATTACTATAACCCAGGCTGGCCTCAAACTTGCGGTAAATCCTCTTCCCTCAGGCTCCAGAATGCCAGGATTACACGTGTTGGTACAACCACAGCCAGGTGAAAGAATAAAAGTGGTTATAAGCCAGATAAACTGAAGCTTAAATCTTTGTGCTCCCAAAGATGATTACTTCAGGGACATCGGACAAAGGACCTAACTTCTCTGATCCAAGCTTTCCCGAATGTTATGGAGTTTGTCAAAATGATAATGATTCCTGAGATCATCAGAAGGCCAATACATAGCAGGTGCTTATAAGCATACTTGTCCATCATCAGCCAATAATGTGTAATTACTGGTTCCACATCATAAAAGCAAGAGCCAAACAAAGCCACAGGATCCTGAGCCATATCTCACAAAGCCATATCTCACAAAGCCAAAGGATCCTGAGAAGGACTCAAATATTTTTCTCGCTGGAAAGATGAGGACACTAGGCTCTGAAGTTGGTGAAGAACAGCTGGACTCCGACATCAATGATGAACAGTGATCAATTAGCAGCAAGACCCAGAAACCAGGCCCCATGGCAGTAGGAAGAGCAGCAAGGTGGAATGTGTCCAGCTCTGAGTGAACCAAGAATGCATGTAGGGACAACACCAGCAGTAGTAGTAGTAGCAACAGTAGCAGCAGCAGCAGCAGAGAAGGTAACGAAGCCCCCCCAAAAAAAAAAAAAATCACCAACGATCAAAGAATGAACTTAATAGCAAGTTGACACAGGATAAGGGAAGAGAGTAAGTCCCTCCTCGCACTTCCTATTATATGGTCCACCACTGGAAAGTACCACCCACCAAGGGCTGGGATTTCCACATCAATTAAGCAAGTACCTGCAGACTTGTTCAGGATCAGCTACAACCCCCGATTCTCCATAGCTGTGCCCCACACAGTCTGCAACTATGAAGTTGACACCAGAATCTAACCATAACAAGTCACCACTCGCATGTCTGCCACACTCCTATGCCTAAGCTGATCTTACGTTCTCTCTTCTCTGCTCTTTGTTCAAAAGGTAACATAAAGTAAGCGGCACTTCTGTGAGAGACAGGGGCAGGTGCCCTGTCTAGATTCAGTGTCTGTTCAGCCCTCAGGAATGTTCCAAAGGGAAACAGCGACAAGGATGATTTATGTGAGAGCATATAGGGAACATGTTAAGCTACTGTTCCCATTAAAACATTGTCAATTCATTCATCTCACGAAGATGGAAGAATGAGAACAAGTAAATGAAGTTTTTCACATAGACCTGGATTGGGGGAGGCACTTTGACATGGATAAGGGTTAAAAGCACCCTGGTCTATTCAGAGCCCAGGGAGCAAGGGGAAGAGGAAGTAGAAGGTCCATTCAGGGCCCTTGGGACTAAGGAGACAAAAGACTCCATCCATGTGGAACCAACCTTGATCAGCTACCACGAATCCCATGATGAAGGCCTGCTAAAGTCAGCTTGAATTGATCTGCATCTAGATTCCAGGTCCCACCTAGAATCACTTTAGTTTCTTCTTCTTCTTCTTTTTCTGCTTTAGAAAACAAGCCATCGGAGGCATGCAAACATATTGGCTTTTCTGCTTTCTGCTCAGAAAGCATAGAGACACCGTGGAGGTATGGAAGTCACACATCACAGGGCAGATGACTCTGTGGATCCCGGGCAGGGCTCTCTCAGGCAGGGTTGGCTGGGTTGGTTTATGCTGGCTGAGTGTCTGGGCACAGATACAAGGTCTGTGGAATGTGATTAATAATCAGCAGACGGTTTACTCCTCAAGCGACTCTCTGATCATCTGGAGGGGGCTACAAGAAGGAGGTGTAAGGGCTTCTCAGGGAGAATGGTGGGCAGGGTTGGAGGAGAGTGGGCCAGGTAGCAGCTCCTAGATGTGACAGCCAGGATGAGGGCTGGCCATCTGCTCTCAGAGTCTGAGCTGTACCAATGCAGGATGCTCAGTTCTAGGGGTCAGCGTGTTACCCAGGCTCGTGTTCCTCAGCCCTCCACCATTTACCCTCACTTGCTTTTCAGGACCAGTAGGAAAGGTTTGCAATATTAGGAGAGTGAGGCAGGGTTCAGTTCCCTCTGCTAGGGAAAAAGCTTTGGAAAAAGCTTCAATGTATTCTGCATCTGAAAGTCATTCAGCCATGGAAGTCTCTCCCCTCCCCTCCTCGACCTCAAGCTTTCTTTCTAGCCAAGTTCTCTTAATCTTTGATGCTTAAATTCTGGTCCAAAGACTAATAGTCTTGTGGGCCCTGGTGGACTGAGAGCTCACAAGCGTAGATCCCAGCCATGGCAACTGAATCCAAATGTTCATTTTGCCAGATCTTCAAGTTATTTATCCTCACGTTGCATTTGAAAAGCATAGCTTTAAATGACCTAGAGAAATAAAGCTGGTCACAGATCCTCCAGGGGTCCTCTACTTGTCGCGGGTTTGAAGAACACTGGAAACACAAACTGACCCCCTCTTCAGAGTATCATTCTCATTAAAGTCGAAGTCAGAGGTCATTCTTTCATGGCCTCTTCTGTCTAAGCATGGTGCTTTTTATTGAATTTCGACCTTTTCGTGGGAGGGAGAACATGAAAGGTCTATTTCCTACTCAAAACATTAGGAAATGTTTCTTGAGCCTGTATTATGGCCTGC